>BCIP01000005.1:0-30965 GCA_001599995.1 Ambrosiozyma monospora
TCATTCATCTAAAAGAGTAAAAACCCATTGTCACTTAACACTTCTATTGGCACTATAATCATAACAAAAGGGCAGCTAAGAGCAAGGATAACATTTGGAAAACTGAAAAGAATGCATCCAAAAAGAGAAACAAACCAAATGATCAGCAAAAGACATATCAAAATCAAAGTGTGACGTTGGATTGCAAGAAGCAAGTTAGCAACTATAGTTTGAAAGTTGTCACTTTTTTGAAGTTAGCTGGTGGTAATTTCACTTCAAAAACAAATGTGGTGTACTTTACTCAGAAGAAGAAAAGAGTTTATGCTTTGGTCGACAAGTTGTACCGTTACACAGATCTCCCACATGGTGACTCGGAGACGAGACAGATTACAGTTTTGGCTTATCATAGATTGCCATCCCTGAAAAGAAAATCCAAAAATTCAAAACTGGAAACTTGGAGATTGATGTCACAACTATGGAATATTACACCGAAGATGTTTTAGAGAATGCTAAAAACACTAAACGTTTAGGTCTCAATGTTACCAATAACCTGAACATCATCCATCGTTTAGAGGTTTTCACATTGGGCTATTCGGAAGGAACCAATTCCACTATGTGAAAGGTCTATGATAAAAGACCCCAATTTTCTGATTTGATCCAAAAACATAATTTTAAAGAATCGACTGTTTAGGATTATGTTTTGTTTTGATCAGATTATACTTGTATATAGGTCACTTGTTTCTGTAGATATATTTGATTTCTTTAGATTTATATAATGATTTGGATGATGATAATTCTATGATCATGATGATGAGGATAACTCTATATGATCATGATGATGATAGTAATAATAATAACAGTATCAGAATTCGGCATGTGTCAAATGTCTGCTCAACCCATCTAAATACACCGTCAAAAAGCCATCAGCCATTTTGACACCAACCACAGCAACCAAGTCTGACATGAACTTGAATAGATAGTAATAGTTTTGGGTATTGTACTTTCTCTTGGCTTGAGGCAAATAGTAACCGAAATACAAGTTTGCAAGTTCTTGAAACTCATCACGCAAATGTCCTTTTGAAACAACAAAAGTTTTGTGGGACTCTTTGAGAGCGTTAAATGTCTTTCTATGGGACTCAAGAATATCTTTACTAACATCAGAAAAATCAGAAAAATGGTGGGATCTTCCAAATGGCAGAATCGCACGTGTCAGTAAGACCCAAGATCGATCCTTAACTATGGCTGGCTCACCGAGCCAGGCCACCGAGTTTTCATGAAGATGAAAAATTCCCAGAAGCCTACTTATATTCTATATATAATGAAAGTCATTTTCACCAGGAGTTCAAATATACTTTTGAAATTGTTTTCTTAGGTCTGTACGTTGAATTACAAGAGCTTCTTTCCAGGGTGCCAAATGCCTGTCTGAAATTGTGAGATGATCAAAAAAATTTGAGCTCCACGTTTGTATGCGCGCGTTGACTTAGACAGGCGATTTTGAATGAGGTGATCTCTCACAATTGGAGCTGACAGACGTTTGTCAATTCTACTCAACGCATATTGTAATCTTCTAACAGCTTCTAACTTCTTTCCAATATGAATCTTATAAAATTCAACTCTCGATCCAGCCATACTACCAATAATTTCAACCATTCTTCTGATTGGTTATATTATTTGAACTAGGTAACTGTCTTTGGATTTTCTTGTTGATGAAATGTATGAAGTGAAGTTTTTGCCTTCATCAAATTGGATGTCATACTTCATATGATCGTACTTTTTCTAATTCTTGGTGTTTCTCTCAAATCGATTTCCTTCCTGAATATAATGGCCAATGGTCCATAAAACCAACAGCTTTGACATTGCAACTTCTATGCTAAGTTTGTATCAATGGAGTAGTGTAGATTGAAAATAGTAAATCAGAAACATAACTGCCATGAGGTATTCGAATTTAGTTTTCATCAACTTTGTTAGGATATCGTGTGGGATCAGCCTTGTAGCTCGTTCTGTTGTGAATCTGATGTCCAACTGCCCATTGCTTCTAGAAAATTTAAGTCTCTAATTTGACTGTGATCAACTTTTCAATATTGACATTATCATAAGCTTGATATATACAATCAAAGCTCTTGCATTCCAATTTTCTTGATATCATAAACCATTTTCAATAATAGATCTACTGSTGATGAACACCTCTACCAGCGTATGGATTGTCTGGCGGTATGTGTTTCTCTTCGATATGGGGATTCATTCTGCTGTAAACCACCTTTTCCAATATTCACCCGTTATCAATCCTGTTAATCAGTTCTCATAAACAGAACTATTTCATGTTTCAGCACTGCAATAAAACCAAAGTAGTTGGTGAGATCCCTTCGTATCAGGGTAATGGTAGAACTAGGTTGGTCACTAGCGGACATTTCACAGTCMTCACACATACTCTTGAACAACGACTCTTACCCATGGCCCAACTTGTAAGAGTAAACAGCAGCATAAAACTTCTTTCTTTGCAACAGCCTCACTGTGAAGATGATGATCATCTGCAACTCTACCCTCATCCAGAGTTATCACAATCAATCATAGTCTTCAATCTCTGAGCAAACAACGATCTCTTGTAAGAATAGCCATGAATGAGAATCCAAAGATCAAGATCAAAGAGGAAGTGGTACATCGCAGCCTAAACTCAACACCCAAAGGCTCAACAAGCAATGAGATCAAATCAAAGTTGGGCAACCAGCAAAAAAGTAGCCAATAGATCCAAGCAAACGACATCAACAGCAGTTGCAATGATTCGTATACTAATACCGTTTTCAAATGATTGGAAGTAAATGCAAAGCCAAGTGGATTTACCAACTGAAAATGGTTGTAATATTCCTAGTGAAATCAGATTCTTTTTGATATTATGATGCTGGTGGCGGTACAACTCAATCCAGCTGTGGCTGATCACTAGGGAGCGGAGGTCGTGCGTGTGCAAATGTCGTACGTGTCAGATTTTTCAGTTTACTGTTACGCAGTTTTTACGCAGTTCGAACTTCGCACCGACACGTAGCACGTAGCAGTGAATTTTGATCATCAATCGATCAATCCAACCCATCATTCCAAACCATTCAACAGGTTACTGGACACCTATCAACCAACAACACCAGTTCACCTCTTCCATCTACCATCTCACTGGTTTCTACTGCCAATCATCATCCATCGCATACAATGGCTGCTAAGAAACATTCTAAAGCAGCTGTGGCTTCATCTTCAAAGTCAAAGCTTTCCCCATTAGCAGATGACACTCCAACAACTGAATTTATCCTTGAAAAAGGTACCGAGAGACAATATGTCAAGACAACTCTTTCTGACCAAGTCATTAACAGTAGAAAGGCCAACTCTTTTGAAGAGAAAGGTTTGATCTTCCTTCTTGCTGTTGGTGCTTTCATCACCAGATTTTTAAACTTGAAAAATCCAAACTCTGTCGTGTTTGATGAGGTTCATTTCGGTGGTTTCGCCAGAAAATACATTCTTGGTAGATTTTTCATGGATGTGCATCCTCCGTTAGCCAAACTATTGTTTGCCTCTGTTGGTTACTTGGGTGGTTTCAAGGGTGACTTTGAATTTGCCAAGATTGGTGATGTTTTCCCAAAAGATGTTCCATATGTTCTAATGAGAGAATTGAGTGCCCTTACCGGTTTGGGTACTGTTATTTTGAGTTATTTGACATTGAGAAACACTGGTTGTAAGCCAATTACTGCTTTCGTCACTTCTTCTTTACTTATCATTGAAAGTGCCAATGTTACCATCTCCAGATATATTTTGCTTGATTCTCCTTTGATCTTTTTCATTGCTGCTACTGTTTATTCTTACACAAAATTCCAAGTCGCTAAGCCATTCACATTTGATTGGTTCAAATCTTTATTTGCAACTGGTGTCTCATTAGGTCTGGCCTGTTCTTCGAAATGGGTTGGTCTCTTTACCGTTGCCTACGTTGGTATCTCTACCGTTATCCGTTTATGGTTGATTGTTGGCGATTTAAGCGTTTCCCCAACTTCTATTGCTAAGCACATCGCTTTCAGACTCACTTTTATGTTGGGTATCCCTGCTATCATCTATTTGGCCTTTTTCTATGTTCATTTGACTGTTTTGGTTCATGAAGGTGATGGTGGAGCTTTCTTGTCTTCTGCTTTCAGATCATCTTTCGATGACTCCAATGTTCCAAAATCTGTCTTTGCAGATGTTGGTGTCTCTTCTGTTGTCACTTTGAAACATGTCAACACTCACGGTGGTTACTTACATTCTCATGATCATTTGTACGAAGGTGGTTCTGGTCAACAACAAGTTACCCTATACCCACACTTGGATGACAATAACAAGTGGGCCATTGAATTATACAATGTCACTGAAGAACCATTGGAATTTGTGCCAATCACCCAAGGTACCAAAATTAGATTAAAGCATTTGCTGACCTCCAGAAGATTGCATTCTCATGATATTAGACCAGCTGTTAGTGAAATTGAATGGCAAAATGAAGCTTCTTGTTATGGTTATGAAGGTTTTGAAGGTGATCCAAATGATGATTTTATTGTTGAAATTCAAAAGGAGTTGTCTGCTCCAGGTGAAGCTCAAAAAAGAGTTAGAGCCATTGAAACTGTTTTCAGATTGAGACATGCCATGACTGGTTGCTATCTGTTCTCCCATGAAACTAAGTTACCAAAATGGGGTTTCGAACAACAGGAAGTCACTTGTGCTACACAAGGTATCAAGCCTTTGAGTTTATGGTACATTGAAGAGAACCAAAACTTGTACTTGGATTATAACAAGGCTGAAAGAATTTCGTATCCAAACTTGACTTTCTTCCAGAAATTCGTTGAATTACACAAGAGAATGTGGGAGATCAACTCTGGATTAACCCAACCTCATGTTTATGAATCTAGACCAGAATCTTGGCCAATTTTGAGCAGAGGTATCTCTTACTGGAGATCTGATGATCATCAAATTTACTTGTTAGGTAACCCTGTCGTTTGGTGGATTGCGTCTTTCATCTTTTTACCATTTGGTTTATACATTGTTGCCCAAATCATTTGCTGGCAATATGGTACCCCGTTGTCCTTGGATGCTGAGATTTTCAATTACAACTTAAGTGGTTTGGAATACATTCTTGGTTGGTTCCTTCACTATTATCCATCTTTCTTGATGGCTAGACAATTGTTCTTACATCATTACATTCCAGCTTTGTATTTTGCTATCTTGGCTCTTGGCCAAACTTTGGAATTCGTTTATTCTAAGGTTTTGAAGGGTAAAAAGATTGTTTCTTACGCATTATTTGTCTTGTTGCTATCTGCTTCTATCCATGCATTCTTACAAAGAACACCGATTATTTATGGGTCGGACTGGACCAGAGAACAATGCGAAGCTTCTCAATTATTATCCAGATGGGACTACGACTGTAAGATTTACCCAGATGCTGCTAGTCTCTCATCCTCCAATGTTGTTCCACCTGCTCCTCAAAGTACCGGATCTCCAATCAACTTTGATGATGCTATTCAAGTTGAAGAACCACAACCACAACAAGAACAAGAACAACAAAAACCATTGATTCAAGAAGAAGCGCCATTGAAGCAAGAAAAAGAAGAAATTATCGTCGAGTCTGATCCTTCATCTGAACCAGTTGAAGAAACCGTTAACGATACACAATCTGAAGTGCAACACGTTGTTGAAGAAACTCCTGCTGTTGAAGGTGAGGAAGCTGCTGTTGCCGTGGAAGACGTTAGTGGTGAAACACATGCTACTTACAAAGAGACATCCGATCCTACAGAAGAAGAAGCTTCTACTGAAGGAACCGAGGAACCAGCAATCAAAGAGACCGAAGAGCCCGTCGTCGTTGAACAAGCTAAGCAGAATGTTCCTGTTGAAGAAGTGGAGAAGGAGGAAGCACAGAAGCCTCTTGCTAAAGATGAACTTTAGTTCTCTTACTATCTTTTTCTTTTTTTTTTTTTCATATTCAATTTCTTTTAAGGCACTTTACTTGGCTTCATCATCGTTGCTTTTCCCTTTTCGTTATTCTTTTGTTTCTTAAATGTTGCAATAGTATAAAGCTTTGTATTTATGGGTTTTCATATTGATTATTTGTCCCGACTCCCCAGACGTTTAAACTAAGTTTTTATCTTCATTTTCATTCTATGTTTTCGTTTTTTTTCTTACAAATTTGCGGTTTTAATTCAAGTCATCAAAAATATTTCGTTTTGCAACAAACCGTAGGTAAATCAAACTCTTCTATATAAGTTTAATGGTCCAAGCTATAAAAACCAAAACAGGCAAGCGTTATTGAAATCCATATACACAAAGTCCACTATGGATAAGCAGAATCAACCGCTTTCCTTAACATCTTAGTATCATCATCATCAGTTCTACAACATCCACCAACAACGCCAACAACAGGGTTCTTCAACCAAGATCGGGCCTGTTCAAAAACAGCGTCATGCAAGTCACCACTGAAATGTAATGATTCATCAACATGCCAGGTTTTATTAATGCCATCATAAATTTCACCTGAATTAGGATACATGATAATCTTAACATTGTTTTGTTTCAAAGTTTCACAATTCGTCAATGATGAGTTGATTGTATTGATGATTTTCAGAGAATGTAATAAACGACAACAATTTGAACCCATTGCCACAAGCCATTCATCAGCATTTACGTTCAACCATTGTAACACTGTAGTGAAACTAGATCCATCAGCTAACGTTTCACCGTCATTGCAAGTCATTGATAAGGTGTATGGTTTTGGGTTCTTTGACTTGAAATTCAATTTTTTGATTGCATTAACCAACACTTTGATCTCTTCGAATTTTGGAATTGTTTCAAAAGCAATGAAATCAACTTGTGGCGATTCAAATAGGTACTTCAATCTAAATTCATGGAACTGAGCCAACTCTTCCTGTGAAATATCTCTGTAACTACCGGTGTATTCTGATCCATCAGCTAAAAAAGCACCATATGGACCCACAGAGCCACCAATGTATACTTGTCTTATATCATTTGCATTATCAGCATAAAATGCTTTCTTGGAATCAACACCAACCTTAATTGCAGAATCATACACATCAGTTTGATTCAGTCCACGCTCTTTCAAAGCCTCTGTAGACAATTGATAAGTTGCCGTTGTAATAATATCAGCACCTGCTTTCAAATAAGCTTGGTACAGTTGTGATATTTTGTCAGGGTTGTTGATCAATGCTAAACCAGACCAAAGTTTGTCATTAACGTTGACGCCACGTCTTTCCAATTCCGTGCCCATTGCACCATCTAGCACGAGTGGTTTTGGATTTGTTTTGAATCTTTTAATGAACGATTGACTTGTACTCATTTTGTCTAATTGACAATTGTGGATGCTGGCCCTTGTTGTGGTGTTAGTTGGTTATTGTTGATGGAATTAGCTAGATAGGTATGTCACCGTATATGTCAGTTGATTTGATGAAATTTGTGCCATTCAGCGTTACAAATTAATCAACGCGACTATTTGAATTTTGAAGTTGAACTTCGAATTAATTCATTTGAGTTAAGTAAGTCATTTGGATTTCATTAAAACTAAAACAAAAAAACTAAAGAATAAACTATGATACGTAATAGAACCACTATAAATCAATTGTTGGTTTCAGACAATTCATCTATTAAACTTTTCAAAATCTTAGTATCATCAGAACTAGTTCTACAACAACCACCAACTATGGCAACATTTGAAAATTGAATCCATTCTCTTGCCTTTCTATACATTTCCAAACCTAAATTAGGGGTCTTCAAATGTGAGTCAATATGCCATTTTTTAGTATGACCATCATAAACTTCACCAGAGTTAGGATAAATGATAATCTTAACATTGTTAGCCAGTAATCTTGAAGCTTTGTTTAGAGCAGAATCAATTTTTGAAATGATTTTCGATGTGTTCAGTAACTTACAACAATTAGCACCAACGGCAATCAAATGGTCATCAGCGTTATCATTCAAGTATTGTAAGACATCATCCCAGTTTGAACCATCAGCCAATTCATAGTCATCATTACAAGTTGAAGCAAAAAAATAGTCTTTTGGATGTTTTGAATTGGCATTCAATTTATTGATCATTTGAGTTAACACTTTGATTTCTTGCAATTTTGGAATGGTTTCAAAAGCAATGATATCAACACGAGGATCATTGAACATGAAATTTAATCTTGCCTCATGATAATCTCTAATTTGATCATCTGTTGCACCTCTATATTTACCATCAAATTCAGAACCATCACAAAGTAAAGCACCATAAGGACCAATGGAACTTGCAATACTTGAATGAATTCCTGTTTCTTTTAAATGTATTTGCTGGGCGTTGTAACATAAGTCAATTGATTTTTGATAGATTTCATCAGGGTTCCAACCTCTTTCCAAGATAGCTTGCTTAGATAATTGATAAGAAGCCGAGATGATTATATCAGCACCAGCTCTTAAGTATTCCAAATGTAAGTCTTGCAAAGTTTGAGGATGAGATAGGATGGCGATACCAGACCATAGGGAATCATTGACATTGACACCTCTTTTCTCTAGTTCAGTACCTGTTGCACCATCCAGTAAGACGTACTTGTTCTGAGAAAGCAACTCTCTCGCTTTTGATTGAGTGTGAGGCATTATAAATTAAGGATATATTGATACTTTATGTTGAATAAAGATGAGACACAGTTGAATGTTGTAATTTCTGTGATAAGGGATGGGGATAGGAATAGGGATAGAGAGGAAGAGCCGAGAAGAGAAGAGAAGAGAAGAGAAAAAGAGAGATGTCGAAATATCCAAATATCCAAATATCTGATCAAATCAAAGAAAGTGAGTCACACCGGTTGTCCAAATGAGCCGCACTGCACAATAGTCAGCTCATCGTTTTTTTTTCTTGAAATTGTGGAGAGATTTTCAAACTTTTTTCAGAGACTGCTCAGTGCTGTGCTGTGTAGTCTGTAGTGTAGTGTACCATCTCATCTCATATAAACATACAAGATCCAATCCAATGGCATGGAAACTATGATGGCAGCACAAGTCCAGATGAGTCAAATCAATATCGCATTGAAATATCCTTGGTAGTAACATCATCTCTAGGCCAGTATAACTAGTTGCTTCTCTGATGGCAATGACAAGAGATCGTTGTTTGCTCAGAGATTGAAGACTATGATTGATTGTGATAACTCTGGATGAGGGTAGAGTTGCAGATGATCATCATCTTCACAGTGAGGCTGTTGCAAAGAAAGAAGTTTTATGCTGCTGTTTACTCTTACAAGTTGGGCCATGGGTAAGAGTCGTTGTTCAAGAGTATGTGTGAKGACTGTGAAATGTCCGCTAGTGACCAACCTAGTTCTACCATTACCCTGATACGAAGGGATCTCACCAACTACTTTGGTTTTATTGCAGTGCTGAAACATGAAATAGTTCTGTTTATGAGAACTGATTAACAGGATTGATAACGGGTGAATATTGGAAAAGGTGGTTTACAGCAGAATGAATCCCCATATCGAAGAGAAACACATACCGCCAGACAATCCATACGCTGGTAGAGGTGTTCATCASCAGTAGATCTATTATTGAAAATGGTTTATGATATCAAGAAAATTGGAATGCAAGAGCTTTGATTGTATATATCAAGCTTATGATAATGTCAATATTGAAAAGTTGATCACAGTCAAATTAGAGACTTAAATTTTCTAGAAGCAATGGGCAGTTGGACATCAGATTCACAACAGAACGAGCTACAAGGCTGATCCCACACGATATCCTAACAAAGTTGATGAAAACTAAATTCGAATACCTCATGGCAGTTATGTTTCTGATTTACTATTTTCAATCTACACTACTCCATTGATACAAACTTAGCATAGAAGTTGCAATGTCAAAGCTGTTGGTTTTATGGACCATTGGCCATTATATTCAGGAAGGAAATCGATTTGAGAGAAACACCAAGAATTAGAAAAAGTACGATCATATGAAGTATGACATCCAATTTGATGAAGGCAAAAACTTCACTTCATACATTTCATCAACAAGAAAATCCAAAGACAGTTACCTAGTTCAAATAATATAACCAATCAGAAGAATGGTTGAAATTATTGGTAGTATGGCTGGATCGAGAGTTGAATTTTATAAGATTCATATTGGAAAGAAGTTAGAAGCTGTTAGAAGATTACAATATGCGTTGAGTAGAATTGACAAACGTCTGTCAGCTCCAATTGTGAGAGATCGAGATGTTTCCAATCCATATTGCAGATCCATGATCCATGCTGGTTGGCTTATGCATCTAAATCAAAAAAGATCGGTTGGAGAAATTAGAAAACATGCAAAAGAGAATTGGAATAACGTTTCACATTAAGAAAAAACTGGATGATTCCAAAAACTCAGTACAACCAATTGACCAATGTTAGAAAAAGAATTTAATCTATCAACCAAAAAGAAAAACTCAAATTTCTCTTTCTTCCTATCAGTTATTGTTGTTGTTAATGGACGGAGGTTATATTTGAAATCAGGAAAGGTCGGAGAAGATGAAAATTTCTCCACAAGAAATGTTTTGCTTGCAAGAAGCCAAAGAAATCAACGAATGGCCAAGAGAAGGAGAAGATAAGAACTGACGAGTTGAAGCAAGAAACTTGAGTACATGATCCATCATCTTTTGCGATCTAGCCAAGTCAAATGAAAACAGACCAATAATGATCTCGAAATCAGCTTTCAAACCTGAGTGATCAAATTTATACTACATTTCTCTGTGAAAGTTAGACGATCATTATATCATCACTGTTCATCTTACATAATTGTTAGTCAATGATAAGTCTGGTAGACTTTTTACAGTGAGAGTTTCCTTTTCAGTCCTGTCGCTATTGCACCGATTGCTATTCTATTTTTATGTGCGACTCTAATTACTTGTTTGTGTTTAATTGATTCTACTATAATTTCTAAATACGTTTATACATATCTTTATAAATATGTGGTTCAAATCCACTTTGTTTCTCGTTTTTCATGAAGCTTGGATCATCTATTGTGAAGAGAGTTGAAAAACAATGTGCATTCCGGTTGAGTAAATGCAATGGCAATTTGTAATGTTAGTATGTGGATTGTGCTTTGATTGATATAAGGTCACATGAGTGAAGGGGAAGTGGCAACTTGCAGGAATTTGAATCGTTGAACAAATTGTTAACATATACCGATATATTTTTGTAATATAACTTTTTGCTCTTCAGTCAAATGAACCATGATGATAAAATGTTAAACCGGTGAAAGTTTGTGATCTAGTGGAGTTGTTCTGAATAGAAAGGGAACAGATCGGATCAGGAAGGTTCAAGGACAAAGGAAGGCTGGAGAAAGAAAGGGAAACAGAATTCAAGAATCCAAACAATGGGATAATTAGTATGGGGAAGTAGTACAGCTTCCCAGATTGATTGATTGTTAGAGACAATACTGTCCCATTCCCTTTCCCATTCATATATCCACAATAGAACGGTGAACAGTGATTGATTGATAGAAGACCTACTAACGCGTATACCATTAAGGCCATCCAATTACCATGAAATGATGATCAATTGACTGTAGATTCACCAGTAATCAAGGCATCACGATGACTCAGGAGAAAGTAAGTCAACCCTCATCAAAAACACTKACTTAAACCCCCCCCCCCCCCCAAAAAAAAAAACATACAGGTAACAGCCCTGAACCCACAACTTCTAAGCTGGACGGCGTATAATATAAAAACGAAGTAATCCCCTATGGAAGAATTTTTTACGTGTAACGTACGTGAACGTACGTCGATTTTAATTTCGCGCGCGCGCGCGATCGATCTCGATATCTCCTCATGGCCTCCATCACACAATTTACATCCTAGTTCTAAGAAAAAAGACATCTATATGAATCAGTTTAGGTTTAGCCTACAGTTTAATTTTAATTTACTCCTCAACTCTAATAAAAAATGTAAATGTAAATATTGAATCATGTAAAGATAACAAGCAACCTATGTAAACTAAAGAATGTGTGAAATAAATTAAAAACAAAGCTTCAACAGACTAGTCCAGTCTATAATTGTTGAACTATTTTGCAGCAGCATTAGCAGCCTCTCTCTTTGAGTTACCAATGTAATTAATAGCGGATCCAGCCTTGAAAAACTCAATTTGGTCTTTGGACATGGTATGTTTACAATCAATCACAAAGGATTCTCCATTTCTCTTGGTGACCTTAACCTTTAAGATACCACCATTGTCACCACCTTTGGCAACCATGTCTCTCAAATCCAACGTAGTAAGAACATCACCTGAGCTTAATCTATCGTAATCAGCTTCATTGGCAAACCATAATGGTAACATACCTTGCTTCTTCAAATTGGTCTCATGGATTCTAGCAAATGATTTAACTAGAATAATCTTACCACCCAAGAATCTAGGTTGCAATGCAGCATGCTCTCTTGCAGAACCTTCACCATAATTATGTTCAGCAACAACAACCCAAGGTCTTTGTTCTTCTTTCCATTTCATCATTAATTCCGGGATACCATATCCTTCGCCATCCAAATCATGGGCAACATTGACTTCACCAGTTTCTTTATTTTGTGCACCAATCAATGTGTTGTAAGCAATGTTACCCAAATGACCTTTATATTTTAACCAAGCACCAGCAGCAGAGATATGATCAGTGGTACATTTACCTTCAACTTTCAAAATCACAGTGGTTTCAAGTTCATTTCCATCCCATGGCTTGAATGGTTCTAATAGCTCTAATCTATCTGAATCTGGAGAAACGTTAACTTGAACTTCAGGTTTTGGTTTTGGTTCTAATTCTGGATAGAATTTTTCTCTACCTCTTAAAAAACCTTCAGATGGTAAATCAGCACCAGAAGGTGGATTAAATTTGAAACTTTCACCGTTAGACAATTTGATAGAATCTGTCATTGGATTGAAGTTCATGTCACCAGAATAAATCATTGCTGTCACGATATCAGGTGAAGTTAAGAAATTCATTGTGTTTCTGTTACCATCATTTCTAGCTCTGAAATTTCTGTTAAAAGAAGTGAAGATGACATTTGTATCCTTTGGAGCATTTTCACCTCTATCCCATTGGCCAATACATGGACCACATGCATTGGCTAACACAATAGCACCATTTTTCTCAAATGTATCAATTAAGCCATCTCTCTCAATGGTGGCTCTAACTTGTTCTGAACCAGGAGTGACAAAGAATGGAATCTTTGGTTTTAAGCCAGCACTTTCGGCTTGTTTGATGATGGACACGGCTCTGGACATATCTTGATATGATGAATTGGTACAAGAACCAATTAAACCAGCAGTAATCTCTTCGGGCCATTTTTGTTCTTTTGTAGTATCTTTCAATTTTGAGATCGGAGTGGACAAATCTGGAGTGAATGGACCATTTACACTTGGTTCTAAAGTGTTTAAATCAATTTCGACAACTTGATCATATTCACAACCTTCATCAGCAGTCATGAAACCATAATCTTTATTAACTTGTTTAGCCAAGTCAGCAATTGGACCTCTATTAGTGGCATGTAAATATTTGTAATGGGCCTCTTGCATTGGGAAAGTTGAAGTAGTGGCACCAATTTCGGCACCCATATTACATATCGTGGCCATACCAGTACAACTCAATTGTTTAACACCTTCACCAAAGTACTCTACGATGTAACCAGTACCACCTCTCACGGTTAATAAACCAGCCAAATGTGTAATGACATCTTTTGGGGAAGTCCAACCATTCATAGTACCATTTAATTTAACACCTAAAATCTTTGGAGCTTTCAATTCCCAAGGAGTACCAGTTAACGCATCAACGGCATCAGCACCACCAACACCAATAGCAATCGCACCTAAACCACCAGCATTGGGAGTATGGGAATCTGTTCCTAACATCATTAAACCTGGAACAGAGAAATTCTCCAAGACAATTTGATGAATGATACCTGAACCAGGACCCCAAAATTGAATACCAAATTTTTCACCACAAGATTGTAAGAAGTCAAACACTTCTTTGTTGGTTGAAATTGAAGCAACCAAATCTTCTTCTGCACCTTCTTTGCCAACGATCAAATGATCACAATGAATAGAGGCAGGAACAGCAGTGGATGGCATACCACAAGTGATGAATTGTAATAAAGCCATTTGAGCAGATGCATCTTGCATGGCAACTCTGTCAGGATTCAACTTCAAATATTCAATACCTCTAATGTTTTTAGAAGAACCATTTCCAATAGCTAATTCTTCAGGATTCACCAAATGAGAATAAAGAATTTTTTCAGCCAACGTTAAAGGTTGGTTGTTGAGCACTTTTTTGACTGTGGCCAAGTTGTTTATCAACTTAGCATATGGTGGGGTTCTTGCTTCAAAACCTTGTGGGGGAGTGATTTGATCTAGGGTAGTGGCCAATGTACGCACTGACTGTAGCACACGACCGGGAAGAAGTCTGTTTCTTGCAGAGAGCATGATTCTGGCTGTTGATATGTGTTGATGAAGGATGACTCTGTTGTGTGGGGTTGTGTGAAAAACTGAATTGGAACGTAGAATGAAGCCTAAAGGCCCAAGCTAGGTTGAAAGGTGTTTTGAAAAATGTGCATCTGATGTTTGGAAAATCAAGGAGAATTGATTACAATGACTCAGAGACGCAGAGTCAAAGCTCGGGGTATCTCTAGATTCGGGTTATCTGACTGGCCGAGCAATGAGATATACCGAAGTGGCGGGTGAATCCAGGGAAATATTGTCCAATCAAGATCGAGTCTTAGTCATGCAGGCTGTACATCACGGTGGCACATGCTGAAAAATCATAATTTTCCGTTATAGGCCGTGAGTTGTAACTTGTCGGCGATGAGCGCGCTCCGGAAAACGGAACGGAACCTGATGACCTTAAACAATTGCCTACTTGAGATTATGATTCATGAATCATGATCCATTTCTATTAAAAGGTAATCAATCAAACATCAACACAAAATTTTAAATAACTGAACAAAAAATGGTAATTCTATATAAAAGATCCAGACAAAACCAAAGCAGGATCACTTTCAAACAATCTTTTAGGTTTTGGGTTATCATAATAACCTTTCTCTTCATCCCCTTTCATCATATCAATTTTAGCACGTTCGGTTCTTGCCATTTCACGAATTAGAGGATTCACTTCTGTGCATAGTGTTGAAATACTCAATCTTTTGAAGCAACACCCAGGATGGGTCTCCAAATAGTCTTCGCCATTGCTATATCTCAAAACTCTGCTTCTTGAACCGTTACTGAAGTATCGTGAAGAACAAAACTCAATTATTTCAGAAATATGGTCTCTGGATATCTGAGTAGTCTGCAAGAGTAATTCCTCACTCTTATTATCATCAAGTTCAACATATGGCTCGAATATTAGTCTCTCTTGCTGATACTCTTTATCTAACAACTGTTTCAAGTTTGAGTTATGATCCTCGTGTTTCTCTGGATCTTTATCAATTGTAATTCTAGTGATACCGTTTTCATGTCTATCAAACATATAACAAAACATTTGTAATTCCAAAAGTGATTGTCTTAAATCCAAATGTGCAAGGTTCTTCAAAATTTTGTGTGGAACACCAAATCCCATACTCGAAGCAACAAGATCTAAATATTTGGTGGTTATTGATGTCTTCATCTTCTCAAAGTAAATAACTGTGGATTCCTCAACAATATTTGCTGGAATTGAAGACAAATCAGTTGTTATCATCACAACTGGTCTATAGGAATAAGTCAATAACTCAGTGATACTTGGCCAGAAATCTTTGTCCATTTCTTCATCAATCAACTCCACGTCATCCAACAAAATTAACCCGTTCTCATCTTTATTAACCACCTTAGTTGTACCAATTTGTTTTAAATGGAAACTAATATCTTTCTTGGCTCTTGATTGACTCGAATTTATTTCAAAAACTATCCCATGAAGTTGTTCTTTCATGACAGCATAAACTGCAGAAGTTTTGCCACAACCTGAAGGACCTTGAATGATCAATGATGGAACAAACACGCCTTCTTCTTCTTCAGTGTCAATTTCTTCAAATTCATTTACAATAAAAGAATCCATCTCTGACATTTTCTTCGGTTTTCTTTTCTTGAGTTTCTCTAATCTCTTTGAAATATCCACTTTTGATAACCGTGTGAATGCATTTTGAATCCAACGATTAAGTTCATTTCTTGTATCCGAGGACTGCAATATCTGTTTGTATGAAATTGGCTTAAACAGATCACACCACTGACTATCACTATTACTTCTGAAATCAGTACCAAAAAAACGTTTAAATCTGGCATCTGTGAGTTTTTCATACTTTTGGGACATCAGATCATTGAAATTTGCATTATCGTTATAATTGACATTGTAATGTTGAAATTCGTTTTCTTTTTTGGACCCGTTGTAATTTTTGATAAATTCAAGGAAATCTTGGGCTGTATATGTCGTAGAGTATTCAAGTTTTCTTTTACTTGGAAATTTGCTTAAAATGTGTTCATAGCAGCTATAAAGTATCATCTGCTCCTGCTTATCATAAATATGAAAGTCATTTTTTTTCAAAGGGCACAAATCATAGGTATTTCCATCTCCTACCCCTAATAAAATTGGCCGTTCTTTCTTACCATTTTTGAATCTTTCTGCTACTTCTTTGAAAAAACTGGACATGCTTTTTTTCTTAGTAGATACAAGCTTGGCTTCCGGAGCTGACATATTAACATCTTTGTCAGCAACAATGATATCATCTTGCGATTCATCAACTCCATCTTGATTTAGGAATTGAGGTTTTTTTCCTTTGAATTTCAGAGTCACGGGGAATGACGGTCTATTGGAGTTGTAGATTTCATCATCATCTTCCAGGACAATTGGTTCTTGTAGTGTATTTTCATTTCTAACTGTGCGAAGAGATTTCAACTTCTCTGGTTCAATCTTAAGCGTCACCAGTAAAGTTGGGGGCTTCAATCTATTGACTTTGACGTTGAATTTACCTGACTTGAGCATTGTCAATGCGTTTGGTTTGCGTTTCTCGAAAGATAAAGATGAAGATGAGCATGCGACTTTACCGTCCTTTCTCATTTTCTTAGAACTGCAACTACCAATCTGGGCTTCCTTCTGATCTATAGATGATATACTTGAATCATCATCTTCAATTTCCTCCACTTCTATAGGGGTTTCTTTGTTGGATACTCCCGATACTGTTATGGCATCGACATTGTCATTTTGTGATTGTCCATTATTATTTTTGTTGAAATTCGTTTCATTTGTCTTCTTCCCCGTTAGGATAGAGCAAATTGATATTCCAGTTGGATTTTTCTGTCTGGTTGATGTTGGTACTGATATTGGTTCTGGTGCCGGTACCACTTCGGTGGGGGTTGGTGTGTGAGATAATTCAAGTATTGACGTATTATTAGTTTGATCTTGTTGGTCAAGAATATTATCTGAATCTGTGAAAATACAGTTTGGGGTATGTAAGCCAGTTTTGAGTAGATTGTCTTGTGTCTCGTCCAGTAAATTCAAATCAAGAATAGACCCAACTGATGGAGTTTCCTTTACAGTCAAATCGTTCAAATTCATTTCTTCATGTATAGAGACTGGTTCCATTTCCACCTCATCAATTATAGCAATATCATTGTCACAGATGTATTCAGTTTCAGGTTTCTTTCTCTTGATTCTGTTGAATTGCTTCACGTCAGTATCATCACTTTTCCTGCGTTGTTGCTTATTGTCAACGATCTTTCTCTTTTTCACTTTATTCATAGAGGTGTCTTTATTTTGCTGTTTTTGTTTTATGTTTGTATGCTCTTCCGATGATAGTGAATTATTCTGTCGAAGCTTATCCTTAATCTTGAACTGTCTGAAGATATCAGCCGGTGTGCTTGAGCTTTGTTTCGTGTGCCTTGAATCATCTTCACTATCGGAAACTGATATCACAGTATCTGTTTCGATTGGCATTTTTGTAGTGTTTGATGTTTTTTGATGTATTCGGAGAATCTATTGCACTTTAGGGATATATTTGAAAGTAGTGCAAAAAGAGAAAGGACTTTCTGTTAGAAACACGGTTGAATATCCTCACTGGCTACAGTAGACTGTGTGTTGATGAAACTACAATTTACGCGTAACTACTAACACTCACTCACTACCTAGAAAACACGCCCACCCACCCCCAAAAAATGAAGGATGCGAGGTTCGAACTCGCGCGGACATGAGTCCAGTAGATCTTAAGTCTACCGCCTTAGACCACTCGGCCAACCCTCCATTTTTTAGTTGAATTGCTTTATTGTTTTTGCACTTATGGCGGCGTGGCGCAGGTGGCGCAGGTGGCGCAGTTTAGAGCACGCGATTTTTGAAACCGAAAGATAAAGGGATGATGGGACTTGCTTGATCAATGACCATAATATATTTGCCTTTCAGTTATGGTGCATGAAGCCTGTCAATCCTTTCACTCCTTTTGACATCCCCAACAACTACCATAAGCCATTGACCACTACCTCTCATTGAATCAATTATAAAAGCAATCCAAATCACGTGCAATGTTTTCTTCAAACAGACTCACGGATTCAAAAGTCACTGAGATCATCAATGGTCTTAAAGCTCTACCTTCCGAAACAAGTCCTCAAACCAATTTACCAACTTTAATAAGGGAAGTTCAGAAATTAATTCATAAATTATTCAAAATGTCCAAAGACCCAGTTCATGATTTCCTAACTTTAAACAATTTCAAATCTCTCTCTCAAAGAATTTTGGCACATGATCAACTTGCAGATAAAACCAATGTCATTTTTTTGATTTACAATCAAAGTTATTATAAGTCTGTTGAAATGGAAATGTTAGTTCAAGCTGAAGCTGTGGTCCAGTACTTGCATGAATTGCAAAGTCAATTCTTCCCATTGATAAATTTGCAATTGATTTATTCAAACAACACATTAATCAACAACTTCAATTCCTTCTTACACGTGTACTCTCAACATCATTCCGAATTGATCCCAACTACTTTATTGGCAACAACCAGAGCTTATTTGCAAAATGTCAACAAATCAAATTTGAATTATCTTCAAACTCTCACAGTGGAATCTCTATCAATTAACAGATTATATGAAGAAATCGTTCAATTGAACGATGACACCAACTTAACGGATTTTGAATCAATTGATGATTTCAATATCACTAAAACTGATTTGGTTCGATTTTTTGTGCATATCATCAAGGCGTTAAGAGCAATAAGAAGATTTGAAGAAGCTCATGATTTATTACAAGTTGTGTTTAAAATCCCTCTTACTCTCAAATCCAAAGATTTAATGGAAGAATTAACTTCAATCTTAGTTATCAATTCGATTCAAATTCCCAACGACAAAGATGATGATCCAACTAACCCACAATTGGTCAATTTAGTCAAGTACCATAACTATATCCCTGCAATTTATTTGAAAATTTATCAAAGTTATCAATTGAATGATATCAATCAATTTTTCAAACTGTGTTATGTTGATCATTTGAATAATCCTGATGGTCTAATTAATCAAGAAGTTTTAAAACAATTATTACTCAAGATCACTCATAAAAGATTGAATTATCTTCAAAGTAAATTTGTCAATCTATCGGACGAAAAACTACAATTGGAATTCAATTGGATCTTACAAAATAGAAAACTGTTGGAAAATATTGGTTTGACTTTTGATAATGATCTTGATCTTGATGATCAACCCGTGAACCACTCAGCTTATTCAACTGTTGACTTGGTATTGATTAACAAGATGTTAAATGATTTTGTTACTTGCAAAACGGGTTTCCCTAAAGTTGATACCATTGAAAAAAAAGCTCCTCGTTCCACAAACAGAGTTGGTAGATCAAAAGCATGATCTCCGATATATTGTCTTTGGCATCTGCCCCTCTTCTGTCTTGCTTTCAATCTAGCTGGTTTAAGTTCAAGTTTTAGTTTTTAATATCTCTCTCTCTTTTCTTTGCATTTTTGTTCTCCTTGAGCGTCTTTCTTCTAGGTCTCTTTTCAAAAAATAATGATTCAATATTAGGAGAAAAGAGTAGTGCTAATGTTATAAATAAAGCAATAGATGATAAAACAGTGTGTAACAAAAAAATAAACAAACAACAACAAAAAATGGATAATAACAAAGGTTATATAAAAAGAAAAGATTTAAAAAAATCCACTCTAACACAGAAAAGAGTACAATTAACAATAAAACAAAACACTCGCAAACAGGCATTAAAATTCAACTCAACCTAATTCGCCAAACAAACCTCTTCTCTTTGTAGTATCATACTTTCTAACGATACTCTCTTGTCCTTCAACTTGAGAAAATGCGAATCCTCTTTGCTTTCTCATACGATGCACTTGTCTCACTTTTCTAATTGTTCTTTGGAATGATGAAAATCTAGGTTTGTGTTCTTGAATTTGATATTTTTGAATCGTTTGCACTTTATGGTAAAATTCAGGATTCCAGGTTCTCTTATAGTATTTCCACAGTAGATCTCTGGCTAAACACATCAATGGTATCACGATACTTGTTGTCCAATAAACTGCTGATCCATAAACATGTGGTAGTATACCCCAATATTCTTTAGATGCTCCAGCCTTTGGGGCAATGATAGCATAGAGTGGGAAAATTAAAATCCATAGAGCAAATGATCCTGGAATGGCAATTAATGTGAATTTGGTCCATTGTGATGAAACTAATGCTGCTTTACCCAATGAAGTAACCAAACACACTGTGTAAACAGTGACACCAAAAGACCAATGATCAGCTATTGCACCACCCGAAAGTTGATTACCATATTTGTAGATATTGATCAATGCAATGTAAATGATAGCACTGTGATAGAAACCATTAACTGCCCATGACCAAAAAATTTCAACATTGAAAAATGTACCAGTTTGTCCAATCTTATACAATTTGGGATATTGAAGCAACATCTTAGCACTAATGTACTGATCGAAGATACCAATGACAAATGGTGGCAACACTAAGAAAATCACATTGTAAAAAGTCAATGTCCACGATTCAACAATTGATTGACCACTGAAACCGTTGCTGAAAACATACCAGAATTGACACATGTATAACGTGATATTCTTGTAAAAAGAATAAAGAATGGAAAGTGAAATACGTTGATATGACCAAGAACCATGAACCAATAACAGTTTCTTCAAATATTTGAATTGTCCAATGGCAAAATCTGCACTTCTTGCAGCTTGCATACCTTCCATACCACTAATACCAACACCAACATGGGCAGCTTGAATCATAGAAACATCATTAGCACCATCACCAATGGCAAGCAACAATGCTTTCTTCTTTCTCTTCACTAATTTAACAACCAGAGCTTTTTGTAATGGGGAAACTCTACAGCAAATAACTGCTTTACACATGACGGCCAATTCCAAAAATGAATCTTCTAAGTCTTCTTCCAATGCAAAACCTAATGATTTACCATCAATAACCAAAGCCAATGAATTTAAATCATCTTCAGATAGTTGATTTGAGGATAAAACATGCAGTTTATCGTTAATATTTTCTCTTGTATCCAATTTGTTTTCTTCATTGACAATCAACAAGTTCATATCTTCACTGAGTAACTTACAACTCATACCAATGTTAATGGCAGTTTCTTGTCTATCACCTGTTAGAACCCAAACTTTGATACCGGCCTCTTGTAAAATACTAATTGTTTCAGGAACACCGTCTTGCAATTTATCTTCAATTGCAGTGGCACCTAATAAAAATAGATCTTTTTCAATCAATTCAGCAGCATCATCCAATTTTTGCGAACGATCTTCTAAGCTGACTGCAGCTGCATCATAAATCTTGGCCCATTCTTGGTACTCTTGTTCAGGAATCACTCTTGTGGCAACACATAAAGTTCTTAAACCTTCAACGGCAAAATCCTCTAAATGTTTAGTAGTTGCATCGACGAACTCATTGTTTTCAGAAAGTCTGGATAAAATAACAGTATCTGCACCTTTCACATAAAGCCTAATTGAACCATCGGGGCATCTAAACAAAGCACTCATTCTCTTTCTGGTGGAATTGAACTCACAGATGTTCAACAACTCATAAGTTAAATCTTGACCTTTAACGGTAATAGTGATACTAGAAGGTTTTCTGGTGTGAAACTTATAACCCAAGGAAGCGGCACCCTCAACCAATGCACCTTCATCAGGAGAAGCTGCTTGATATTTGATGGAACCGTTTTCTTTTATTTCAGGGATAACAGTATGGCAAGCGGCTAGCAATGTGAGAAATTCATCGATGACATTCTTGTTTCGACTTTCGGTTAAATCTTGTTGTAATTGGTCAAATTTATGGTAGCCCATTTCAATTCCATCAACCATTGTTGCTTGCTTATCCTCTGGAATTTCATCGATGTAACAACGACCACCTATACTGCATGTCTTAAACTCCATGATGTTACAGGTTAGAGTTCCTGTCTTATCAGAGAATATGTACTGAATTTGACCCAATTCTTCAACCAATGATGAAGTACGAACCACTGTAGGTGTATCTGTTGTTTCATAATACATATCCAAGTCTGACCCAATCAAGTAAGCCTGATAATATTTCACAATTTCCACGGTGACAAACAAAGAAATGGGAACCAAGTTGGAGAAAAGAATCCAGTATGTAAGAATATCCGAAAAGAACAATTTGACCTTGTTAGTTCCATCTAAGTGAAGATAACCCAAACTGTTCCCGCTGATTTTCAAATTTAACACATCACCTAACGCCGAAACGATAGCCAGGCAAATCAATATACCAAACAAAGCGACAATTTGAAGATTAATGATTCTTTCAACATCGGTTGTTTTAATAGGAGTAGCAGTAGCATTTCTCATTAATTTGGTTTCATGACCAGTGAAAATAACAATACCTTGAATCCAATTTGTATTTCTCAAATTGGCACCTCTTAAAAGCATTTGATCTGGGTTTAAAGGAATTTCACGACCATTCAAAAATAAGGTTCCTTCATAAGTGTACAAACTACTGTTTGGTTTTTCACTGAGAATCTTACCTTGGCATCTTATCAACTCTTGGGGACTCATTAAATGGGACGTTTCTTCTTTGGCTTGTTTGATCTTTAAATTGGTTTCACCATCCAAGTTTGCTGTTTCAATATAACATAATCCTTCAGGTTCAGAAGAACTGAGAAGGATCAAATCTGCGGGTAATGGTTCCCCGTTGTTGATTTTCAAAATGTCGCCGACTTTAACATTAATCCATTTTTTAACAGTATATTGGCCTGTAACAGGATCCAAAACTTCAACTTTTGACTTATTTAACTCTGTATCTGAAGAACCTCTTTTCAAATCTTCTGAAATTTCTTTGATTGCAGAAACCATAAGCACAACCCCTAATGTTAAAATGGTTGTAAAACGATTAGTTGGTGTGACATTAGGAACTTGTTGAATAGCAGATGTGAATAAGAAAAACAAATTGGCATATTTAGAGAATTGTTCGAATAAAAATTTGGGCACAAACGTGAAAGCGTTATATTTGGTAGTACTAATATGATTGTCCATATATCCAAACAGCTGGTTCGAAGTGGCATCGTTTATATTGATCACTCTTGGAGATCCATCATCTTCATCTTTATTCTTACTGAACAATCGTCTAATATCAAACAGATTTCTCATCTTATCACCTATATCCCTGTCTGGAGGAGGTCTATTGTCATGTATGATATCGTCATATGGATCGGAAGGACCATTTGGAGCATTTGAATTATGATGTGAAGAAGACCCAACATCATCGTAACTTTTCATACCGAATGTATCACGGATCTGGTTGTAAACACCTCGTATACCTTTGGAAGACCGTTGTTTTTGACGACGACGTTGTTCATCTTGATATGTTTGATTTGTGCTGTCAATTTCGGATAAGCCATGATCGCTGAATATTTCATCGTCATCATCGCTTGCATTTCCCACTTCAAAAGGGTCAGCCCTACTAACGGTGTTGTGTAAATCGTTGGATTGAGTTGATTGAGTAGCTTGTTGGTTTAAATAGGGATGATAGACAGCGTTTGCATTGGTTGGATGGGCATCTTCACTGAAGGGATCAAACAAGGCAGAATCATTGAGTGATGTTTGACTTTGGAATCTCTGACTTTGATTTTGATTTCTGTTCTGTTGTTGTTGTGATGGTGGTGGTAGTGGGTCATCCATGTCTAGAAGGTTGATGGGTTCGTGATGTTCCTGGTAGGGGAACCCGTTGTTTCTGGACATTTTGGTGGCGAAAGTAGGGGATTGGGATGTTGTCTTTAAGAGGGCAATGGCACAAGTGACAATTTGCTATAGAAATTATTCAGGCACAGAACACAGAAACAGAACACAAACAGAACCGATCCCAAAACGTGCTCTCTCTGCTGAGTCTGCTCTGCTATAAGACACGTAATGTTGAGGGCGGGAAGGCTGAGGCTAAGGCTGGAGACTGGGAGTGTGGTGCACGGGTGTCCAATCTTGTGTCGTGAATCGAGTCTCGATGTATATTCATGATTCGTAAATATAAAAGTTATAAGAATATAGATGTGTATGGAAATAAGTATAAAAAGCATTCAGTATGTATGAATATGTGTATGTGTTAACAAAAAGCTATGTAAAAAAATCAAAATATCAGCCATAATTTAAAAAAGAACAGGTTATCAATTTCGATTTTAATTCTCGTCTTCGTCATATCTCTTCCAGTTATTATAGCCTTCTTCCCCACCAGAGTAAAATCTAGATCTGTCATACTCAGTTAATGGATATCCATTCTTCAATCTTTCTGGTAAATCTGGATTTGAAGTGAAATATCTACCAGCACCAATGATTGTTCTATCGTTAGCGTTAACATCGGCAATCAAACTCTTGTATTCTGGATCACTCAAATAACCACCAGTTCTGATCAAAACGCCTTTCCAAATTTGAGAAACCCATTCGGATGAATATTCAGGTGGAGGAGCAGACATTTCAGTGAACGAAGGGATTCTAGATTCAAGATGATGAATATAGGCAAGTCTCTTACCATCTTTGGCTCTTCTTTCTAACTCAGAGTAGATGTAAGAATATTGGGCAATACAATGGATAGAACCATCGGCACCTGAACCACCACTGGAGAAAACATACGGAGAGAACTTGATACCAACTTTTTCAGCTCCAAATTCCTCAATGAATAAATCAACAAGCTCAAGAACCAATCTAGCACGGTTTTCAATAGAACCACCATACTTATCGGTTCTCTTATTGGAATTGAAATCAATGAATTGAGCCAATGTCGACATATGGGCAGCATGAATTTCAACAAAATCAAACTGAGCTAATTCAATAGCATTTTTAGCAGATAAAAGGAAATCATTTTTCAACGTTTCAATATCAACCAAAGACATCTCTTTCAATTCATTTCCAAACTTCTTAGCTAATTCTTCAGATTCTTTATCGGCATAGACAGCAGAAGGACCAATCAAAGGCAACCCGTGTGCTTTCAAAACTGCAGGATGTCCAAGACGACCAAAATGGACAATTTGGAAACTAGCAAATGATCCACAGTCATGGATACTATCAGAAATAAGCTTAAAATTATCAATTTGGGATTGAGAACGAATTAGTAAACCATTTGGAAGTAAACCACCAGCCATAGAAGCAAAAACAGATTCCATGGTCAAAAGACCGCCATTGTTTGTGGCTCTATCCTTGTAGTAATTCTTCATAAGTTCATTGGGAGTAAATTCATCGGCTCTAAATCTTGAAACAGGAGCAAATGATAAACGATGTTTCAATGAGACGGATCCAACTTGTATTGGTTTGAAAAGGTTGGTATTTTTGAGTGGTTGTGGTGGCATATTGGTATCCTTTGAAAGTGTTGTCTGTTAACAGTTAGTGGAATAAATATACCATTTGATAAAATAACCAAGAATGGAGGAATTCGTAGGGATATTTATAGTTTTTGAAACATGAATTAAAGCTTCCAAAATCACATACCAATCGGTAATAATGGAAACATGAACCAGTCCCCCTCACGCCAGCAAGCAAATTAACTTAATTATTGTTGATCATAAATTAACTTAACTCCGGAAATTCCAATCAAGCAGTATTTTGAAATTCAACCACAAATTGATAAGATGTTTTGTCCGTCTCTTTTGATGTGGATGAAAAGTTGTGACAGTGTGGTCACCGGATAATTGTAATGGCATGGATGATGGTCATTGATATTCAAATTGATATCTTTCAATGTAACATTGAGCAGTGGTAAGTTTTGTGTATTTCATATGGCAGATGTTGTAAGCGGGTGTCCAACTGATACACAGCAATAAGGGCAATAAGGTAAGTGTTTTGACAAAACAGTGGACACATCAAGAATACTTTCTTCAGCTTAAACATGTTTGAGCGAGCTGCAAAACGTCACTTCGGCCGATTATCGCCGATTAGCGCCTATGACTATCACGCGCATCTTTCCATTCTGCTACCAGTTATACATGGATATCTGTGCAACTAATTCCTAGTGGTACCATGCATTTTCAAGTCTTATAATAATAGAACCGAGGGATTTTTTATTATCTTCCCAATTATAGAACTTACTATATTCGATTTAGCCTCTGAGATGAATTCTATGTACCGGGATATCATTCCTCTCATTGTATCTAACCAGAATATGTCATGGACCATGGCTTTCCCATTTAATTCTAATTAATTTTAAAATCCAGCAAATTTTCATATAGCAGAATTTTAATCCACCAATTGCGCTCCATAAAATTCAAATTTCAATATAATTTGATTGTCCATATTTTTTTTCTAATTTGGAAGAACGGTGCTTGAACCATGTATATAACCAGATGAATCTCATATTTGGATCCTCTACATCTAGAACAAATTTAACGCAACTTAACATATGACATTTTTCTTTTATTTTGTTTGTTTTTTTTCAACACCTAATACGAATTGTAATGGATCAAAAAAATAATCAAACATGCGTAAGACAGGGTTCGAACCTGCGCCTTCTCACGAAGAGTAGATCTTGAGTCTATCGCCTTAGACCACTCGGCCACTTACGCTTTGATTGAAATTGTAACACATTAGGTTATGAATATAGGATATATGAATGGCACGTAAAGGACACGTGACACATACAAAGGTTATATTATACGTACGCGATAAGGATACAATGAGACGGATACAGAATAAGGATTAGCGTGAGAACCTGTATAAATATGTCTGGCTTCGTCCCATCTCCTCCTTCTCCTTTACATACATGTTCTTCTTTATAAATCATCTAATAACATTCTCTTTAACTTGTGGTTAACATCATACGAATACATCGTTATTACAACGGCACATCGACTAATAAGGAATCAAGGTTATAAGGTTAGCCAAACGCCAATCTGTCACAGAAATGTTGTCAGTCGATAGTCGTGTCGCCGCAGGCCACATGAGTCCGTCACATGAYACGCACATGTCCTGGTGTAATTTCTTTCTTGTCTATTGGCCTGTTCATTTTTTATCCCGTGCAGGTCAACCTTGTCTTTTCTCTTTTGCTCTCATTGGTCAGTTCGGTTAAATGATGAGTCCTAGCTGTGATCCCAGCCTAGAGTGGCCGTATAAGTAGGTCCGTTTTTCCTCTCTTTCTGAGAATTTGAATCTGAACCTTTGTACTGAACTGGAATAAGAAAATGAAGATTTTATCAGTCAGTTTTTCAAATTACCCACTTCCGTCTTCTAACATTTGGTAGCAACGATTGGTTACCCTCACATACACAAGACCTTCACATCCACATTACATCTTCACAATGGCCGAAAACAACGAACACTTGAACAACAACAACACTCGATTTACGTGACCTAGCTGGCATGTTTGCTGAAGCTCAAAGACAGGCCTTTGTCGAAGCTCAAAGACAGGCCTTTGTCGAAGCTCAAAGACAGGCCATGACCCAGAATCTGATCTACATCCCAGTCTTCAAGGGACGTTTGAATGTCAATGAAGCCAGAGTTTATGTCAACAAGGTCCGTGACTTGATTACTATTGAAGAAATTGTGGATGAGAATGCTAAGAAGATTATTTTGGGCAGCAAGCTGACTGATCAGGCTGCTAATTGGTTCAATGATCACAGAAACGGCAATGAAACCTTCGATGAGTTGGCTGATAAGTTTATTAGAAGATTCACACCTGCTGGTCAAGATACAAGAAACATACAAAAATACCTTTCCATGAAACACACAAGTGGATCCCTGTTTGATTATGTTGCCGAATTCCAACGCTGCAAAGCACTACTTCCAGTTGGTTACAACTCAGAAAAGGCTATTGTTGATAGATTTGTGTCCAGTCTTAAGAACTTTACCAGAATGCAAGTSGCTACTGCCAACCCTCAAACTTTGGATGCTGCTGTTGAGATTGCCTTAAATGCTGAAGCAACCTTCTTCAGTACTAGATCAAGAGGTGGTCAAAGTACCTACTTTCATTATGCTGGTGCTGGTACAGGTACTGGTAATGGTCCTAATAATGCTGCTTATCCTACTGCCAACGATCTAAGAAACCCTGATACTATGGACATTGATGAGTTCCAAGGTAGACAGTTTTCACAAAGAAACTCTGGTAGAGGTAGAGGTCAAGTCAAATGCTTCGGTTGTAAAGGTTATGGTCATAAGATAGCCGAGTGTCCAACAGCAAAGAAGCAAAAAGGTCACCCAAAAGCCAATGGTCAACATTAAAGTCAGTCCGTGTTGACCAAAGCTTAAATGAAATTGAAGTTKCTGACGGCATTAGTGCTCAGGTGGTTCCAGAGTTGTCAAATGGTCCTTCTAAGTTGATTGGTGGTTCCAGTTCCGACTCCGCTTCCGAGTCTGAGTCTGATGTCGTCAAGGACGTCGTGCTGCCTGCTGCTAGGGCCACTGTTATTGGTTCTAGTGATTCTRCTGGTTCAGTGTCTATGGCTGAATCGGTCATTGGTTTGGATAATGAATTTGAAAAAAGACTTAAKGCTGAGTTACAAACAGTCGTTGACACTACTGCAAGATACCAATTGATTCCTGAGATTAGAAAGGCCGCTGAGGTCTCATTAGAGTTTAAGAATTTGGATGGTGGCAAGATTTGCACAACCGGTTTAGCTGATACTGGTGCCACTACGAATGTTGTATCCATGGAATTTGTGGTTGACAACGGTTTGGTTGATTTGTTAAAGGAAGCTCCCCCAGTTATGCTGTCCGATTCGCATGGCAGAAAKGATATGGTGACGAAGGCTATTGCGTTACCAATAGAATTCATGATTAGAGGTACGAGAATCAAGCATTGTTTTATTGCATATGTGGCTAGAGGTATCAAGAGACCAGTGTACCTAGGATTGCCATTTTTGTTGAAGCATAACATAGCTGAATTGTTGAAGGATGTACCTGCAAAACAAGATGAAGTTCATGTTGAAGTTGTTGATGCTGTTAGGTTTAACCGAGATCTCCAATCTGCTACTTTGATGGGTATCATTYGTCGGTCTGGAAAGGTTGAAACCGAAGGTGTTGAATCAATTGATGTGTTGCCTGAGCAGAAGATTACCAGTGCTGATGGCTTAAGAAGTAAGATATTAGAACAATTTGCTGATGTGGTTACCAATGAGAAACCCACTGGTTTGCCTCCTGAAAGAGATGTTGAACACACAATTGACTTAATCGAAGGTACACCACCGCTGCACAGACCACAATATCGTTTATCAGTTGAAGAACGGAAAGAGTTGTTGAAGCAGGTTGATGAATTGTTAGGTAAAGGTCACATTAGAGAGTCAAAGAGTCCATTTAATAGTCCAGTCTTATTCGTCAAAAAGAAAGATGGTGCTTTGAGACTTTGTGTTGATTACCGGCTGTTAAACAACTTTACCATCAAGAATAGGTTCCCATTGCCACTGATTGACGAGATTCTAGAGTCCATTGGTGATGCTAAGGTGTTCAGCAAGTTGGATTTGGTTTCTGGTTACCACCAGATCAGAATGAAAGAAGAAGATATTCYAAAGACTGCCTTTAGTACTCCTCTTGGTCATTATGAATGGTTGGTTATGCCCTTTGGTGCTTCTACTGCTGTCGCTACGTTTCAAACACTGATGAACAAGGTTCTTACTGGTCTTATAGGGAAGTGTTGTTTCTGTTTYCTTGATGATATCTTGATCTACTCCCCAGATGAAGCTACGCATGAGAAAYATTTGAATCTGGTCCTCAATCGGTTAAGAGAAGCTAAATTGATTGCTAAACTGTCCAAATGTGCRTTCTTCTACAACAAAATTCGGTTCCTTGGGTTTGTCGTTGGCTCTGATGGTATATCAGCTGATCCGGAAAAGATTCAAACTGTGAAGGATTGGGTTGAGCCTAAGACAGTGAAGGAATGTATGAGTTTTTTGGGTTTGACTGGTTTTTATAGGCGCTTTGTTAAAGGCTACTCAGAAATTGCATCTCCTCTACTAGACTTTACTGCCAAACRTTGCCAATGGGGAAAACCTCAATCTGAAGCCTTTCTGAAGTTGAAGCAGTCCTTAATTGAAGCTCCAACTTTAGTGATTCCAAYTTTCAAAGATGGTTACAAATTCAGGGTCACTACTGATGCTTGTGACACTGCTGTTGGTTTTGTGCTAGAACAGCTGAATCCAGAAGGTAAACTGCTTGGTGTTGTTGCATATGGTTCTAAGAAACTTTTGGGTGCCCAGTTGAACTATCCAACCAGAGAAAAAGAGTTCCTCTCAATCATTCAAGCTCTTCACACTTGGAAATCCTTGCTATTTTTAAGACCTTTTGTCATCCGCTACGATCACCATAGTTTGCAGTACTTGAAACAACAGAAAGAAGTTAACAATGGTAGACTTGCTCGCTGGTTAGATTTTTTGAGTCAATTTGATTTCGACATTCAATACTTGCCAGGTTCTGCCAACTCTGCCGCTGATGCTTTGAGTAGAAAGGTGTGGTCTCATTCTGATGGAGTCGTTTCTGTGGAGGTCGATGAACTCGATGGTTCCATGTCAGTAATGACTATGAATCAAGACCTGAAGCAGGAAATCTC